>OU744325.1:37798875-37805423 GCA_916610235.2 Lasioglossum morio | reverse complement strand
AACCTAACCTAACCTAACCTAACCTAACCTAACCTAACCTAACCTAACCTAACCTAACCTAACCTAACCTAACCTAACCTAACCTAACCTAACCTAACCTAACCTAACCTAACCTAACCTAACCTAACCTAACCTAACCTAACCTAACCTAACCTAACCTAACCTAACCTAACCTAACCTAACCTAACCTAACCTAACCTAACCTAACCTAACCTAACCTAACCTAACCTAACCTAACCTAACCTAACCTAACCTAACCTAACCTAACCTAACCTAACCTAACCTAACCTAACCTAACCTAACCTAACCTAACCTAACCTAACCTAACCTAACCTAACCTAACCTAACCTAACCTAACCTAACCTAACCTAACCTAACCTAACCTAACCTAACCTAACCTAACCTAACCTAACCTAACCTAACCTAACCTAACCTAACCTAACCTAACCTAACCTAACCTAACCTAACCTAACCTAACCTAACCTAACCTAACCTAACCTAACCTAACCTAACCTAACCTAACCTAACCTAACCTAACCTAACCTAACCTAACCTAACCTAACCTAACCTAACCTAACCTAACCTCTAACCTAACCTAACCTAACCTAACCTAACCTAACCTAACCTAACCTAACCTAACCTAACCTAACCTAACCTAACCTAACCTAACCTAACCTAACCTAACCTAACCTAACCTAACCTAACCTAACCTAACCTAACCTAACCTAACCTAACCTAACCTAACCTAACCTAACCTAACCTAACCTAACCTAACCTAACCTAACCTAACCTAACCTAACCTAACCTAACCTAACCTAACCTAACCTAACCTAACCTAACCTAACCTAACCTAACCTAACCTAACCTAACCTAACCTAACCTAACCTAACCTAACCTAACCTAACCTAACCTAACCTAACCTAACCTAACCTAACCTAACCTAACCTAACCTAACCTAACCTAACCTAACCTAACCTAACCTAACCTAACCTAACCTAACCTAACCTAACCTAACCTAACCTAACCTAACCTAACCTAACCTAACCTAACCTAACCTAACCTAACCTAACCTAACCTAACCTAACCTAACCTAACCTAACCTAACCTAACCTAACCTAACCTAACCTAACCTAACCTAACCTAACCTAACCTAACCTAACCTAACCTAACCTAACCTAACCTAACCTAACCTAACCTAACCTAACCTAACCTAACCTAACCTAACCTAACCTAACCTAACCTAACCTAACCTAACCTAACCTAACCTAACCTAACCTAACCTAACCTAACCTAACCTAACCTAACCTAACCTAACCTAACCTAACCTAACCTAACCTAACCTAACCTAACCTAACCTAACCTAACCTAACCTAACCTAACCTAACCTAACCTAACCTAACCTAACCTAACCTAACCTAACCTAACCTAACCTAACCTAACCTAACCTAACCTAACCTAACCTAACCTAACCTAACCTAACCTAACCTAACCTCACCTAACCTAACCTAACCTAACCTAACCTAACCTAACCTAACCTAACCTAACCTAACCTAACCTAACCTAACCTAACCTAACCTAACCTAACCTAACCTAACCTAACCTAACCTAACCTAACCTAACCTAACCTAACCTAACCTAACCTAACCTAACCTAACCTAACCTAACCTAACCTAACCTAACCTAACCTAACCTAACCTAACCTAACCTAACCTAACCTAACCTAACCTAACCTAACCTAACCTAACCTAACCTAACCTAACCTAACCTAACCTAACCTAACCTAACCTAACCTAACCTAACCTAACCTAACCTAACCTAACCTAACCTAACCTAACCTAACCTAACCTAACCTAACCTAACCTAACCTAACCTAACCTAACCTAACCTAACCTAACCTAACCTAACCTAACCTAACCTAACCTAACCTAACCTAACCTAACCTAACCTAACCTAACCTAACCTAACCTAACCTAACCTAACCTAACCTAACCTAACCTAACCTAACCTAACCTAACCTAACCTAACCTAACCTAACCTAACCTAACCTAACCTAACCTAACCTAACCTAACCTAACCTAACCTAACCTAACCTAACCTAACCTAACCTAACCTAACCTAACCTAACCTAACCTAACCTAACCTAACCTAACCTAACCTAACCTAACCTAACCTAACCTAACCTAACCTAACCTAACCTAACCTAACCTAACCTAACCTAACCTAACCTAACCTAACCTAACCTAACCTAACCTAACCTAACCTAACCTAACCTAACCTAACCTAACCTAACCTAACCTAACCTAACCTAACCTAACCTAACCTAACCTAACCTAACCTAACCTAACCTAACCTAACCTAACCTAACCTAACCTAACCTAACCTAACCTAACCTAACCTAACCTAACCTAACCTAACCTAACCTAACCTAACCTAACCTAACCTAACCTAACCTAACCTAACCTAACCTAACCTAACCTAACCTAACCTAACCTAACCTAACCTAACCTAACCTAACCTAACCTAACCTAACCTAACCTAACCTAACCTAACCTAACCTAACCTAACCTAACCTAACCTAACCTAACCTAACCTAACCTAACCTAACCTAACCTAACCTAACCTAACCTAACCTAACCTAACCTAACCTAACCTAACCTAACCTAACCTAACCTAACCTAACCTAACCTAACCTAACCTAACCTAACCTAACCTAACCTAACCTAACCTAACCTAACCTAACCTAACCTAACCTAACCTAACCTAACCTAACCTAACCTAACCTAACCTAACCTAACCTAACCTAACCTAACCTAACCTAACCTAACCTAACCTAACCTAACCTAACCTAACCTAACCTAACCTAACCTAACCTAACCTAACCTAACCTAACCTAACCTAACCTAACCTAACCTAACCTAACCTAACCTAACCTAACCTAACCTAACCTAACCTAACCTAACCTAACCTAACCTAACCTAACCTAACCTAACCTAACCTAACCTAACCTAACCTAACCTAACCTAACCTAACCTAACCTAACCTAACCTAACCTAACCTAACCTAACCTAACCTAACCTAACCTAACCTAACCTAACCTAACCTAACCTAACCTAACCTAACCTAACCTAACCTAACCTAACCTAACCTAACCTAACCTAACCTAACCTAACCTAACCTAACCTAACCTAACCTAACCTAACCTAACCTAACCTAACCTAACCTAACCTAACCTAACCTAACCTAACCTAACCTAACCTAACCTAACCTAACCTAACCTAACCTAACCTAACCTAACCTAACCTAACCTAACCTAACCTAACCTAACCTAACCTAACCTAACCTAACCTAACCTAACCTAACCTAACCTAACCTAACCTAACCTAACCTAACCTAACCTAACCTAACCTAACCTAACCTAACCTAACCTAACCTAACCTAACCTAACCTAACCTAACCTAACCTAACCTAACCTAACCTAACCTAACCTAACCTAACCTAACCTAACCTAACCTAACCTAACCTAACCTAACCTAACCTAACCTAACCTAACCTAACCTAACCTAACCTAACCTAACCTAACCTAACCTAACCTAACCTAACCTAACCTAACCTAACCTAACCTAACCTAACCTAACCTAACCTAACCTAACCTAACCTAACCTAACCTAACCTAACCTAACCTAACCTAACCTAACCTAACCTAACCTAACCTAACCTAACCTAACCTAACCTAACCTAACCTAACCTAACCTAACCTAACCTAACCTAACCTAACCTAACCTAACCTAACCTAACCTAACCTAACCTAACCTAACCTAACCTAACCTAACCTAACCTAACCTAACCTAACCTAACCTAACCTAACCTAACCTAACCTAACCTAACCTAACCTAACCTAACCTAACCTAACCTAACCTAACCTAACCTAACCTAACCTAACCTAACCTAACCTAACCTAACCTAACCTAACCTAACCTAACCTAACCTAACCTAACCTAACCTAACCTAACCTAACCTAACCTAACCTAACCTAACCTAACCTAACCTAACCTAACCTAACCTAACCTAACCTAACCTAACCTAACCTAACCTAACCTAACCTAACCTAACCTAACCTAACCTAACCTAACCTAACCTAACCTAACCTAACCTAACCTAACCTAACCTAACCTAACCTAACCTAACCTAACCTAACCTAACCTAACCTAACCTAACCTAACCTAACCTAACCTAACCTAACCTAACCTAACCTAACCTAACCTAACCTAACCTAACCTAACCTAACCTAACCTAACCTAACCTAACCTAACCTAACCTAACCTAACCTAACCTAACCTAACCTAACCTAACCTAACCTAACCTAACCTAACCTAACCTAACCTAACCTAACCTAACCTAACCTAACCTAACCTAACCTAACCTAACCTAACCTAACCTAACCTAACCTAACCTAACCTAACCTAACCTAACCTAACCTAACCTAACCTAACCTAACCTAACCTAACCTAACCTAACCTAACCTAACCTAACCTAACCTAACCTAACCTAACCTAACCTAACCTAACCTAACCTAACCTAACCTAACCTAACCTAACCTAACCTAACCTAACCTAACCTAACCTAACCTAACCTAACCTAACCTAACCTAACCTAACCTAACCTAACCTAACCTAACCTAACCTAACCTAACCTAACCTAACCTAACCTAACCTAACCTAACCTAACCTAACCTAACCTAACCTAACCTAACCTAACCTAACCTAACCTAACCTAACCTAACCTAACCTAACCTAACCTAACCTAACCTAACCTAACCTAACCTAACCTAACCTAACCTAACCTAACCTAACCTAACCTAACCTAACCTAACCTAACCTAACCTAACCTAACCTAACCTAACCTAACCTAACCTAACCTAACCTAACCTAACCTAACCTAACCTAACCTAACCTAACCTAACCTAACCTAACCTAACCTAACCTAACCTAACCTAACCTAACCTAACCTAACCTAACCTAACCTAACCTAACCTAACCTAACCTAACCTAACCTAACCTAACCTAACCTAACCTAACCTAACCTAACCTAACCTAACCTAACCTAACCTAACCTAACCTAACCTAACCTAACCTAACCTAACCTAACCTAACCTAACCTAACCTAACCTAACCTAACCTAACCTAACCTAACCTAACCTAACCTAACCTAACCTAACCTAACCTAACCTAACCTAACCTAACCTAACCTAACCTAACCTAACCTAACCTAACCTAACCTAACCTAACCTAACCTAACCTAACCTAACCTAACCTAACCTAACCTAACCTAACCTAACCTAACCTAACCTAACCTAACCTAACCTAACCTAACCTAACCTAACCTAACCTAACCTAACCTAACCTAACCTAACCTAACCTAACCTAACCTAACCTAACCTAACCTAACCTAACCTAACCTAACCTAACCTAACCTAACCTAACCTAACCTAACCTAACCTAACCTAACCTAACCTAACCTAACCTAACCTAACCTAACCTAACCTAACCTAACCTAACCTAACCTAACCTAACCTAACCTAACCTAACCTAACCTAACCTAACCTAACCTAACCTAACCTAACCTAACCTAACCTAACCTAACCTAACCTAACCTAACCTAACCTAACCTAACCTAACCTAACCTAACCTAACCTAACCTAACCTAACCTAACCTAACCTAACCTAACCTAACCTAACCTAACCTAACCTAACCTAACCTAACCTAACCTAACCTAACCTAACCTAACCTAACCTAACCTAACCTAACCTAACCTAACCTAACCTAACCTAACCTAACCTAACCTAACCTAACCTAACCTAACCTAACCTAACCTAACCTAACCTAACCTAACCTAACCTAACCTAACCTAACCTAACCTAACCTAACCTAACCTAACCTAACCTAACCTAACCTAACCTAACCTAACCTAACCTAACCTAACCTAACCTAACCTAACCTAACCTAACCTAACCTAACCTAACCTAACCTAACCTAACCTAACCTAACCTAACCTAACCTAACCTAACCTAACCTAACCTAACCTAACCTAACCTAACCTAACCTAACCTAACCTAACCTAACCTAACCTAACCTAACCTAACCTAACCTAACCTAACCTAACCTAACCTAACCTAACCTAACCTAACCTAACCTAACCTAACCTAACCTAACCTAACCTAACCTAACCTAACCTAACCTAACCTAACCTAACCTAACCTAACCTAACCTAACCTAACCTAACCTAACCTAACCTAACCTAACCTAACCTAACCTAACCTAACCTAACCTAACCTAACCTAACCTAACCTAACCTAACCTAACCTAACCTAACCTAACCTAACCTAACCTAACCTAACCTAACCTAACCTAACCTAACCTAACCTAACCTAACCTAACCTAACCTAACCTAACCTAACCTAACCTAACCTAACCTAACCTAACCTAACCTAACCTAACCTAACCTAACCTAACCTAACCTAACCTAACCTAACCTAACCTAACCTAACCTA